>CAXHWN010002730.1:966300-973800 GCA_964020975.1 Hermodice carunculata | reverse complement strand
CAGCAGTCAAAGAATTTCAGGTGTAATAGGGATACACAGAAATGTCCGTCTGCAATTGCCGAACTATCAAGCAAGTGGTTTTAGGAAACATCTTTGAAAAATTGTTTACCTAAACGAACTTTTAAAATTATTACATGGTTTTGATTATATGAACAGCGGATTTTCATTTTGAACTTTCCTTTTGCAATAATAGTGGGGCTACATTTGTTCTTTTGATCTCAAAGAAAAGTTTATGATATCTAACCATGCTTTAAGATTTGTATTCCGTTTATTCTACGATAGCTTTATAACCAGGCTAGTGTCTCTATCCTACATGTAGATATTTCAGACTTCACTTTTAATACTACAGCAGTTTTGCATGAGAACAAAACGATTCTTCGAGATGTGAAGGACACTCCTGCAAATGACGCATTATTCTTTAAAGCCGACATCATGCAATCCGCATCGGAAAGGTTTGAATATATATTTTTGAAATTAACACTCACCAAAATTACCAAAACACAAAAATCCACATCATAATATTTGTTTCCGTCTGATTATAGTCTGTAAAATTCGTAGCAAAATCATACTCGCCTGGTTTTATACTCTCACGACATATCTTGGACCCTAGTTTTGGAACCATACGTGATTACAGCCGAGGATGACCTTTCATTTGCAGGTTGTCTAAAATATGAAATCTTTGGTACATACCATTGCAAGGAAAAGGTGATATAAGGCCATTTCAAATTTGGGCTTATTTACAAGGTTGTTTTTAATGTAAGGTAGTTGCAAGATGCATGCGTTGTGGATATTTTGGAAGATACTAATTCCTACCTCCTTGCACTGTCCATTGCATTTTTGAGGACCGCCATACTCGCTAATTTCCATGACACCTATATCACAAGGCACGGACTGTAACTTCCCACATGTTTTCCCAAAACGATATGTAATCCGCAAATCTGTAAATAGTTTGGCCAGGCTGTCAGCAAACTCGTTAAAACGTTTAGATAAAAAAGATCAGCCGTTATAGGTCACTCCTTTTAGAAGCAGCTGAGCTATGGTGTACCATTGTTGTCAAAAGAAGTGTCCCACCCTGTCACATAGCGCGAAAATGTAAAATATAGCAGCTGAGTTCTTCTCTAAAGTGTCATTAAGTTTGTGCGGTAAACTTCAATTTAAACGTAATTGGCATGAATGGAATCTCACTGGACTTCACTGCATTTAAAGATAACCCTCTAGGAAGTGTAAGCAATATTGCAAAAAGGACTGTAGACGTATGTCACACGTTTATATTGTTACATGTAAACAGCTCAAAAGACTCAGTTTAGAACTGCTGAGATGAGTGTTTTACTTATTTCACTGGAACTGGGCCGATTATAGATTTTCCAATTTGTATATACTAATGGTTCTTGAATTTCCATGAGAAATGTATAAAAGAAGTATGGCTTGAATCTTTTGAAGGCACTCTTCGTTCGGTATTATAAATTTGAACGTTTAGAGTTCAGCCTCCATCCGGTTTTCTTCACACTAAAGGGTCAGAACAAACCATTTTGTAGATGGATTCTTTTTTGGTTCAAGAGAGTCTTGTAATGCATTAAAATTATTAAATGTATATCAATGTATAACATGCTGCTGTTTCATTTACTTTGTTATACTTATTTGTTCTGCTTTAATGTTACGCATTTATCTAAAACAGGCTCATTAAAGTCAGTTTCAAACACCATTATCACCCTTGTGGAAAATAAAGCTGAAAATAACGCCTATATGTTTTCTTCTACCAACGAAACGAGATCTGTTCATCAGTGAGTCCCACCTGACATCATCTGACTTACAAATGCCAACTTATATGGACAGAGGTATTATTTCATGCTTTATCGATTACCGTATATGTAACCTTCACTTTTCTCGCGTCTTTCGATGTTTCTGTTCAAACGCTGTATTACAGGAAGCCGGCATCCTGCAGTTTCGTTTCTATAGACGTTTTCTCTATCTACTGTGTATAGTGTGATGTATCCGGAGTACCGTGATCAGTCAAACCCTGACCTTAGGACTCTCCATACTGGACATTTTTAGTACGCAATATTTCATCCTGACCGACTTCAGTTCTTATCGATAATCCTATGTTACAGGAATTGGAAAGCTGCATAGTTCCGGCACTTAATGCAATATTTTAGCAACGCCAATAAGGTATAGAATGTATACATTCACATGAGGTATCCTGTTATATGACAAAACCTCCACGATGCTCAAATGTTAGTACGTTTTTTTTGTGTATTTAACGATGTGGATGCATTGGCTGTGTGTGACATATATGTATATATGGTTTCTTCTTCAATTTTGTGTTGTCAGGTTTAGGTCAACACACATTCTTCAGCAACATTTCTGCATCAAGCTAAAACATTTGGGCCATTTGTTATGGCTGACAAGCAAATATGTCAACGTTGCTAGCTCCAATATGACGTATTTCTTTCAAACTGTTTTATGCGCGTCGGGTGCTTAGGCATTGGGCCATTCAAAATGTATATATATATATAAGAAATTATTTGTGTCATTTAACTGCCTGCAATTTGAGAATTGTATTCGGTTATACGTCTTATTGGTTGTTATAAAATACTCCGTATATTGTAGATTATTGTTGACTGCAAAGCCTACTCTATTGTACCAATGTGTTTTGAACTAGGGTGGCTGCTTAAGCTGAATATAACATCTTGGGACATTATTTTACACATCCAAGTCAGTGCACAATTGTTTAAAAATGTAAATTTTTAACATCTATTTTTTCTCATTTGTGTTCAGGACTGAAATTTTGTCACTCATCCGAACTGCTTTCCCCACGTACTGTAATGTACATTTGTTTGTGCCACGGTTTATAATGTAGCTTTCCATTGACAGCAACTGACATTGAAGTATATATTTTTGACTTGTCTCGTGTTGATATTCTTGATGAGAGATGCCCATGTAAACCGAGGGCCTATGCAGCACTTGAGTGGCACTTTTTTCTGCGCTTTCAATGTATGTGGTTTTTCATTGAAAACCTTGAGCATCATGATAAGGAATTTGATATAATTTCTCCGTCAGAAAGATTTCATTCTCCGAATTATTTATCTGGTAATCGAAATTAACCCGGCTTTTATTATATTAGGAAAAGTCTTCTGAATGTCCTCTTTAGGTTTTTAAACATCTACACATGACCAGACATGGATATAGAGTCAGCAGGAGTAGGGGTTTTGTCGTGTGAAATTAGGCTTCACAATGCTTTATTCTAATTTGCAATTGTGTTTAGACCATCCG
The DNA here is from genome assembly GCA_964020975.1 of Hermodice carunculata. NCBI lineage: Eukaryota > Metazoa > Annelida > Polychaeta > Eunicida > Amphinomidae > Hermodice > Hermodice carunculata. The sequence goes on along the minus strand of CAXHWN010002730.1, from coordinate 970,530 downwards.
ACATTCCAGTCTCCAAAATTCAAGAAAGGTTTGGTGTGTCCAATATAACTCTAACGGAATTTAAACGATGCTTTTCCGACGCCACTAGCATTTGAGTGGCATCAATATGCCGATACTAACTTTGTTACTGAATATACAAAGAAACCCACTGGCATTACTGACCACTTATACACATGTTTAGACCCCCAAAAGATCTGGAATTTCTTAGATAGGTGAGTTGTGTGCTTTCTAAAATTTCAAAATTGCAATCATGCTGTTGTGAGTGGTTGCACACTGTTTGAAAAAAAAGGATCATACAGTTAAATCAAGTCTTTGATATTACTACCAAGTGAAAACTGCTTCTCCTGTATCATGGAACATGGCTCACTTTGGATCAGGGAGAGAAAGAAATATGTCTAAGATTAATAAAGCCGCTGGCAAGGTTTGGCATTCAGACCTATTGTATCAGGCAAACAGGGCAATTATTGAGGAAGTCCTTCATAATTAGGTGGTACATTATCAGGAAATCGTCACCGAAGTGTAGTTACACATCGGTTCCTACGTTGGGATAATATTTGTTCTAGTTAGCACCAAGTTTCTGTACTACTAAATCTTCTGTTTTCCATGCATATTAACGAGGTTTGAAGCCTTGTCCACTATGATATAGTGTTGTTTGTTGAGGGTAGCCTATATCTGAAAATTGCTTATCTGAGAGCTGAGGCCTAGGATATAAATTCAGATTTTTCAATTTTCCTCAAATGGTTCAAACATTGGTTTATGTTTCAAGAATCTGACTCTTTGCCTACCTTGCGCCCCCCCCCCCCCCCCGAATCAAAATAATCACCCCATTTGCCTTTTACAGACCAAACACATTGTATTAAACAGTGTTACCCAACATAAGCATATTGGACTCATAAAATGCCGGGATGGAAAATTAGCAAATTGATGAGTATTGTGAAAACCCTCTTAAAGTTTATGTCTGACAAATGTAGGAAATTATAATTACTTCTTCTTCCAGACGGTCATTGAATATGGGCTCAGTGTGGTTGGTGGTACTGTATTTGAAAATGAAAATCTGAAAAGAATTCAGGGAAATACCGCTCGTATTGGTACTGTTCCTATGTAAGGTACAGTAATGCTTAACGATGTAAGGGAACTGTTTGGTTAGCCAAACAGAATAAAAAACTCATTCAACATTTATGTACAGGATTATTATTACGCTTGCTTTTGAGCTCACCATATGTCCTTTCTTCAAACTGCTTCTGGTATCGGTAACCAAACTAACATGCACATCTGTAATTTAATCATCTTCATTACAAAAGTACTTGTCAGATGGGACTATTTGACAATAATTTTTACCTTCAATGTTAGACTGGTAAAAGGTGTCTCTCCGAATTAGAAATCATGAATAAGTCACAACGTTAACAGTTTTTTGGTAGTAGTTTTGCTGTTGAAGACACCCGCCTCCCACCGGGTACTAGCCACCGAAATTCGTATTTGCTTGTCATAGATGTGAAGGATACACGATTTTGTGCTTGCTGTTTATGTAATGGGTATATTTAGAGTAGCTTCTACACCCTTCTAATAATGCTGTTTGGCAGTTGTAACTGCATCCTACCATTTCCCGCCTTACCCCATTTGCTTTGCTGACGATATTATTTAGATATAAAAAATGTTCCTTTGAAGATAATAACGGGATTTTCTTTAGTATATGGATTTATCACTGAAAGTGGTTGCTTAAAACCAGCAGGCCTTTATTAAAAGAAATTAACGGATTCCGGGTTTGCTATTGCTTGCTTTATGGCATTTTTTCAAGAGAAAAATCCCATGGCAACCCACGCTGTCCCAACATTTTTCCGTAACTTGGTTGTCTTCTCATTGTTGGTAAATTGTGTCCAGTTTTGTCCTGAACAAAACAATAATAATTCAGTCTGAAACTAGTCCCATGAAAAATTGATATGGGTTTTATTATTGACGTTTTCAACAGTATGCTTCTGTGTTAAACACCTGAACTTTCAGCCACATTCTTTTCAAACTTGGTGCCACTGTACTTCTTGTTGGTTCCTACAAATCATTTTGTATTACAGTTGCCTACGCCGAATGATTTATGGATTTGTGAAGTTTTCTTTTCTGTTCTGGCTAGATATTAGAGAAGTTTCTGAAAACAACAACTCAAATGCACTTGAAACTTTATGGGAATATGCCTATAATGGATGTGTGCCAAGTGTGTTCATGAGTTAAGGTTCTTTTTTTGATTTTTCCTTTTTATATATATGTATACATTTTTGTGGTAAAATTTTAAAACTTCATGTTATTGCTTTCTTGAAAAAAGTCATCAAGATTGTCTTGAAACAAGATGGCAATATAGGTCAGTTTGGTCTCTAATAAGTGTGTTCAATTGAACGTCTTTTATTGATTTTCATAATTTTTCTGTCGTATTGATCACTATATAAGTGAGGGATCGGTTCACATTTTCAACATCTTTAATAGCAGGGGCCCAACACCAGCTTTATGACATTAAACATACATGCACATGGGCTAAAGGTCATAGTTGATGCAAAGCTTTATTACGAGACATTCAAAATGGCAATATATTCGTGAGTGGGCAATAGTTTGTTGGAAGTTTGACTCATAAACCTTTGTTTTCTTAAGACTTCAACTGTATGCTTATGGCGGCAATATGTTGGTTTAGCATGTAAAAAATGGAGTTCTTGTATGAGGTTCCCCTAATTTTTTAGATAGGCATCACACATACGCATATACGATAACGCATGCACATATGAAAACTTAAGGCAAATGTGCCAATAAACCTTTCTGTTTCTATCCAGAGAATTGTGTATTTATCATTTAAATGGTCCTGAGGTACATATTCAGTAACTATAAAACTGACAACTGGGGTTAATAATCACGGGGGGGGGGGGTATTTCCCCTGCCCCATTCTGTTTATATTTTCTAAAAAAAAATTTAGAATCAGGTGTATGTTCAACGTTGTTAGGGAGATCCATATTCAGGGACTGAGTAATAATAAAATTTGGACCACTGATTGAAGTCTATAATTTATGCATTCTATTTACAATTGCTTGTTCAGCACTGCACTGTGCATGTGTTTATAGGTTGATAAAGGTGTATATGTTTTTTTTTTTTGTAAGGGTATCAAATAACTTTTATGGGCACAATACATGATACTCTTTTATGCATATTTTTTCTGTTATTCACATTAAACTCTTTTCGCTCACCAAGATATTACTTCATAGAAGTTGATGGCTGTCCCTTGCATTCCTTCATAACATCTCAATGTTTCATCCAATTACCTCTTGAAGTTTCTTCTCGTTCGAATTACAGTATTTTACAACCCTTATCAATTAACTTATTTTATCAGCAAGGTAAGCTGGAATTTTCTGTTGTATAGTATATTAAGGAAGATTTTTTTAAAGGAAGTTTTGACTAAAAGGTCAGATTACTTTACAGAAAAAAAAACAGACACGCGTTACAAAAACAAACAAATGTTAAATGTAAAAAACACAAAATTTGGTTCCATTTATTATTCACATCCTGGTGGTCCATACAGGTGGTCTGTATGCCTCCATATACGCATGTATGTGTGAATGAAGGTACTTCGGTATCCACGAGAGCAAAGTTGGTGTGTGCCATTAAATATTTCTATAATAAAGCAGCATTTCGCTGAAATAATTAGAATACTCGATATGTTTAAGACTTATACTAACTCACCACCTCTAAATACCAGAGAGCTTGGGATTCAAACAACCATTGGAAAGAATCCTGATGTGCATGCATTAAAATGTAAAAAATGTTTAAAATACGTTTGTTCAACTTCTGCTGATATCAGACGACTTGTCTTTTCCCGCAATAATGAATGCTTTCATTTTATTAGTATTCACAGGGTTCATGTATCAATAACGTAGAGGATACCTGTTGATGCTGCTTTCTGTTCAATATTTTTATTTGGTTGGAATCAAATCTCAACAATTACAATGAAACTGATACCCCTAAATTATATATAACCTTGAGGAACCACATCTCGATCATTAACATGAATGCCTCGATTATTAAAATGTATCCAGTAGATATAATATATATAAGATGGATAGATATTAAGCATCAGACCGACAGCTATTTCGAGATTCCTTAAATTGTCCAGTCATCGAGAGGACACCCTTCATAAAACAAGCAAAAGACCAGTCGAAAGGTTTGACTTGGATCGATCCATATAAAAGTTGTCAAGAGCAGCAA